>NW_018344060.1:9875000-9879199 GCF_002099425.1 Phascolarctos cinereus | reverse complement strand
TACAGACCCCTTGGTGGGTGGGTGGAGGAGGGAGTCTATGTATCCAAGTAAGGATATATTGATTAGATGACTTCTAAAGCCCCATCTTGGATTCTAAGTTTCTTCATCTATAAAATGGATGTAATGACTGACACCACATACTTTAGAAGGATGTTATAAAGTCCAAAAGAAATATGATAGGGATAAAGACTAGATCTGTGATTTCACTTAGATAGGAACTCCAAGATAAAGACAATCTCTTCACCAATGTGGGTTGCCTCCTTCTTTGCAACTTGAAGCCTTAGTAAAATGCCTAAAACACTGAGAGATTAAGTGATTTGACCAGAGTCACACAGCCAGTATGTATCAGAAACACAACTTGAACCCCAGTCTTACTATCTTCAAGGCTGACTATCTACTGTTTCACGCTGCCTCCCATTGACTGGATATATGAAATAATTTGAGAATAATCGTGGCAATGTCTTTGAGTAATATTGACCCAGAATCTTAGGTCCTTCTGACCTCTGAACATGATTTCACGTGCCACATTTTAAAGTTTGATTAAGAAAGTATTGGCACTTCTATTTCATTGACACTTTAGAAATTCAGACAATCAATTAATTGTCAAGCATTTATTAATTATATACTGTATGCCAAGCACTGTGCTGGCATTAGGAATACAAATATGAAATGAGAAAGCTCTTTGCCATCAAAGAACTTACATTCTTACATGTTAAGGAGCATAATAAATATTTATCAATTGATCCAACTGGAAAAGACCACCTATGCGGTCCACGATGGGGAAACGAGGAAATGCTTAACTGAAACTCTTAAAGTATTCGAAAGATATTCTCTTGGTTAGTGATTCTACAACTTCATAAGATTTTAGAGCTAGAAGGGGATTTCATCTTGTCTAGCCCCACACACTTAAGAACTAATTGGTCCATGTCCATCCATCAATCCATTGATTAACAAGTATTTATTAAACATCTACTATGTGTTAGGTCCTAGAGATACAATTACAAAGAAACAATCCAGAAACCTATATTCTAATGGGGAAGACCACAAGCATATATATTCATATATGCATATACATATATATATATATATACACACACATATAATATATATATATATATATATATTACATAAAGTAAATAAATTTTTTGTTGCTCAGTTGTTTCTGTCATGTCCAATTCTTTGGCTTAAGGTTTTCTTGGCAGAGATAGTGGACTGGTTTGTCATTTCCTTCTCCAGCTCATTTTACAGTTGAGGAAAATGAGGCAAACAGGTTTAAGTGATTTGCCCAGGGTCACATAGCAAGTGTCTGAGGGTGGATTTGAACTTAGGAAGAGCAGCATTCCTGATTCCAAGCCCAGTACTCTATTCACAACGCCACCTAGCTGCCCCAAAGTGAATAAATACAAATATATAAAAAGTAGATAAATACAAGGTTATCTAGGAGGGAGGGAACTAGCAGTGGAGAGATCAGTAAAGGCTTCATGCAGAAGATAGAGCTTGAGCTACAGTTAAAGGAAGGGAGGGCCTCTCCAAGATGGCGGTAAGGATCAGCTTCATTCCGAACACGGAACAGCCAGAGCGAAGCCTCAGGGATGGAAGATGGAGCATCATTTGTGAGGAACAGGGAGAAAGGCCATTTCGCTGGCTCACAGAGTGTGGGAGGGAAGTGATGTCCAACAAGGCTGGAAAGATAGATTGGAGCCAAGTTGTGAAGGACTTTAAAAGCTAAACGGAGGGTGTTTATATTTTATCCTAGAGGCAATAGGAAGCCACTGGAATTGAGTAAGGGGTTCACATGGTCAGACCTGTACTTATGGAAAATTGCTTTGGCAGCAATGTGTAGGTTGGATTATAGCAATGAGAGTCTCCTTACAGGGAGACTGATTAGGAGGCTATTGCAATCATTTAAGGGAGAGGTGATCAAGTTCTGAGCTACGGAAGGAGAGGGAGCAGCTAGGTGGTGCAGTGGATAGAGTACTGGGCATGGAGTAAGACCTGAGTTCAAAGCCAGCCTCAGACACTTACAAGCTATGTGACGCTGGGAAACTCACTTGACCCTGTTTGCCTCAGTTTCTTTATCTGTAAAATGAGCTGGAGAAGGAAATGGCAAACTACTCCAGTATCTCTGCCAAGAAAACCCCAAATGGGGTCATGGGGAGCCACAGCAACAATGTAAGTAGAGAGAAGGGGTAAGAAGCAAGAATTATGATAGTCAGAAATGGCAAGATTTGCCAATGGATTGGTTATAAAGAGTGAGGCGGAGTGAGCAGCTGAGTCTAATGGTGAGGTTAATGACCTGAGAGACTGGGTGGTGGTCGGGACATTTAGAAGAGGAGAGGTGCACAATGATAATAGCTAACATTTATAGAGTGCTTTTAAAGTTTGTAAAGCATTTTACATCCATAATCTCATCTGAACCTCACCTATGAGTCTATGAGCCTGGTTTTATACCTATTATTATCTCCATTTTGCAGATGAGGAAACTGAGGCTCAGAGCCTACTTGACCTGGCCAAAGTCACGCAGCTGGTAAATGTCAGAGGAAGGATTTGATCTACCTCTTCTAAATATAGGACTCTAGCCACCACACCACACCGCCTCTCCCCGTGGGTCTGGGTGCATACATCTGCATGCGAGAATGTCTCTGAATACGTGTGTGTCTACATGAGTTAGCGTGTTTGTGCGATGAAAGCAGACATTTCAAAAATAAGCACGGCCCAGAGTTGTCAGAACGGAACTCTGCCTTTGTTCACTGACACGTGTAAAATTTGAAAGCAAAATGGCATGAACGGTCGACGTCTCCCTGCTCCTTTGTCCTAAGAAAGAAGAGAAAGGTTGGGGATTTATCCATTTCCAGCCCAGCCAGGGGCTATAAATATTCTCCTCCACGCTTGAAATACCCCATCAATTAGGCTGGGGAGCGCTGATTAGATCAGATTGGACTTGGCCCTCTCGGTAGCCCCGTAATGAGATAGAACATTTTAAGGGCTTTAAGACGCAGTCTGGAAATTGTACAGAAACGTGTGACTTTTATAGCAACAGTGACCTCAGACACGGGGACTTATTAAAGTTTCTTTCTGCCAAGATCCTGTCAGGGGAACTGAGCTCTGTGGGAAAGACAATGGGCATCTCTGTGGTCTCAGCCACTTTCACTGGGCTAGGAAGCGAGGAGCCCACGTGGAGAAGCCGCAGGACCCAGGATACTGGACGGCAGGAGAGCAGTAGAGGAAAAATGAGGGGAGGGAGACGGGCAACTGAAACTGCCTGAAAAGCAAACCCCTTCTCCCAGAGGTTGAGAGACAATGTCGTAGAGTGGATAGAGCTCTAGTCTTGGAGCCTAGAGATCTGAGTTCAAATCCCACCTTTCATAGTTAATAGGAGGACAAATTACCTGATCGATCTGAGCTTCAGTTTCTTTGTCTGCAAAATGGGCATTATCAGACCCATAGTAGCGATCTCACTGGGTTGGTACGAGGCCACAGTGATAAAACACGTGTAATATGCTTTGTAAACTTTTAAACATTATGTACATGTCACATTGAACTGAAGGGTTAAGAGCAGCTTGTGAGGCCTGAGAGCAGACTCAGCCTGGCCTGTGAACGTGCTCCTTGGAGTCTGAACTTTTGCTTTGCACAAAAGGAGAAGGGCGTGCGCCCATCCAGGTGAGAGCAGAGAGGACTTGGGAGTGGCTATTATTGTCCCAGGGAACAACCACGGATCAGTTTCCCACCACCTGGTGCAGTATAATAAGCAGGAAACTGAGCCCAGGAGGGGCCCTGGGAGCCAGGGGGCCGCACAAAAGGGGGCCTGAATGGCATAGAGGGAGGGGATGGGAGCCCCAATGGCTCATCAGGGAAACCCAGTGGGATGCAATGGGGCCTTGGCTCCAGGAGTCTGGCTGCTGGGATGGAAGTGAGAAGAAGGACATGCAACTGAGGTCTCCTCCCTGAAACCCAATAGGAGAGGGATCAGAGATCAGGGGGTTGAGAGCTGGCGGGAGCCTAACAGATCATCTTGTCTCACCCCTTCATTTTAAGGAAGAAGAAATTAAGGTCTGGAGGGATTATGTGATTTACCCAACGTGGTACATTGGTCAGTCAGGGAACTAGGATACGACCACCTGTGGGGGAGGCAGGGTTAGGAAAAGGAGGGAGGACCAGCTTTGGAGGATGTGGGGAAGGGCACTGATAAATGCCAACAC